>OZ023150.1:20714642-20743039 GCA_963675895.2 Styela plicata
ACATCCAAGATCATTAGAACCATTCTAAATATTTATTATTTGAAGTTTTGGTGTTTTCTACAATGAGTTGTGTTCTTATTGACAGCGATCTGAATCAAACTCTTGAAGAAAAATGAGTTAGATTTTAGGCTGTTCTGGTTTGTCATCGTTGATTTAAGTAGGTACTTTAATTAGGATGTAAAAGAGAACTTACTTTGATGCAATATTCACATTAATTAAGATAAGTTTTAAACTCTTTGCTTTCAGTTTTCTACTGGTCTTCAAGTAGTTAGTTAAATTGGTAGCAAAATTTATGCAAAGACGCCCTAGGACAATAGGAAATATTGTAATTTTAAAAGATAGGATATGCTCATCAGACTATATATTTTTGCTAACTACGAAAACCTTCAAAATGTCGAAAGATTTTACAAATTCTTACCACAATATGCAAGGCAAAATAAAATCTATAAATCTAATTTAAAACATTTTATCTGTTTTGTCAAAAAATACAATTTTTTGAAAAAAATCCAAGAATGCTTTATTTGTCTTAACAGATTTGAGATGGCGTATTATTCAAGAGTGTTAAAGTGACAATTTTTGTAACTGCAATATTCACAGAATAAGCTTCAACTCCCAACCGGATTTACATTAAATTTTTCTCAATGTCCGCCAGTTTATAACAATCAGCAAACACTGTAGGAATATTGACGTATAGGAACTCTAACAAAATTCAACAATTTCGATAATTTAAAACTTAGATTATGCTAACCCAAATATTTTTAAGTTTCCTCCGAAAACCTTCCAGAATTTTGAAGATTTTTCCGCGACTTACTACAGAATCCAGATAATTAGAAATCACATATATATTATCGAAGTTTAACGTTTTCTACAAAGAGTGTTCTTTTAGACAGCGACTCTGAATCAAACACTTGAAGAAAAATGAGTTAGATTTTAGACTGTTCTGTTTTTCTTAGTTGATTTAAGTAAGCTACTCATTAGAATGTAAAAGCGACCTTTACCTTTGATGCAATATTCACATTAATTAAGATGAATGTTTAAGACATTTTCTCTTTTTTCTACTGGTCTTCAAGTAGTTAGTTAAATTGGTAGCAAAATTTATGCAAAGACGCCCTAGGACAATAGGAAATATTGTAATTTTAAAGAATGTCCGAATATGCTCAACAGACTATATTCATGCTAACTACGAGAACCGGTTAGTAAAATTGGTAGCAAAATTTTTCCGCGACTTACAACAACATCCAGATAATTAGAATTCAAATATATATTATCGAAGTTTAGTGTTTTCTACAATGAGTGTTCTAATTGACAACGACTCTGAATCAAACTCTTGAAGAAAAAATGAGTTAGATTTTAGACTTTTCTGTTTTTCTTAGTTGATTTAAGAAAGCTACTTATTAGAATGTAAAAGCGACCTTTACCTTTGATGCAATATTCACATTAATTAAGATAAGTGTTCAAATAATTTGGTTTCTTTTTTCTACTGGTCTTCAAGTAGTTAGTTAAATTGGTAGCAAAATTTATGCAAAGACGCCCTAGAACAATAAGAAATATTGTAATTTTAATGGATGTCCGGATATGCTCAACAGACTATATTCATGCTAAACTACGAGAACCTTCAAAATTGACGAAGATTTTACAAATTCTTACCACAATATGCAGGCAAAAATAAAATCTAATAAATATAATTCAAAAACATTTTATCGGATTTGTCAAAAATAAACAATTTTATGAAAAATATTTGTCCTTAACAGATTTGAGATGGCGTAATTTTTCAAGAGTGTCAAAGTGACAATTTTTTTAACTGCAATATTACCAGAATAAGCTACAAATCCCTACCGGATTTACATTGAATTTTTCTCAATGTATGCCAGTTTATAACAAACAGCAAACACTGTACGAATATTTACGTAAAAGGAATCCAACAAATTTCAACGATTTCGATAATTTAAAGAATTTAGATTATGCTAACCCAACTATTTTTAAGTTTACTTTGAAAACCTTCCCAAATTTTGAAGATTTTTCCGCGACTTACAATAACATCCAGATAATTAGAATTCAAATATATATTATCGAAGTTTAGTGTTTTCTACAATGAGTGTACTTATTGACAGCGACTCTTTAACAAACTCTTGAAGGAAAATGAGTTAGATTTTAGACTGTTCGGTTTGTCATCGTTGATTTAAGTAGGCTGCTTATTAGAATGTAAAAGAGACCTTTACTTTTGATGCAATATTCACATTAATAAAGATAAGTGTTCAAACCATTTGCTATCTTTTTTCAAGTGGTCTTAAAGTAGTTAGTTAAATTGGTAGCAAAATTTATGCAAAGACACCCTAGACCAATAGGAAATATTGTAATTTTAAAGGATGTCCGAATATGCTCAACAGACTATATTCATGCTAACTACGAGAACCGGTTAGTAAAATTGGTAGCAAAATTTATGCAAAGACGCCCTAGAACAATAAGAAATAATGTAATTTTAAACGATGTCCGGATATGCTCAACAGACTATATTCATGCTGACTGCGAAAACCTTCATAAATGACGAAGATTTTACATATTCTTACCACAATATGCAGGCAAATAAAATCTATAAATATAATTCAAAACATTTATCTGTTCTGACAAAAATACAATTTTTTGAAAAAAATTTGTCTTAACAGATTTAAGATGGCGCATTTTTCAAGAGTGTCAAAGTGATAATTTTTTTAATTGCAATATTCACAGAATAAGCTACAAATCCCTACCGGATTTACAATGAATTTTTCTCAATGTCCGCCAGTTTATAACAAACAGCAAACACTGTAGGAATATTTACGTAAAAGAACTCCAACAAAATTAAACGATTTCGATAATTTAAGAATTAGATTATGCTAACCCAACTATTTTTATGTTTACTTCGAAAACCTTCCCGAATTTTGAAGATTTTTCCGCGACTTACAATAACTTTCAGATTATTAGAATTCAAATATATATTATCGAAGTTTAGTGTTTTCTACAATGGGTGTTCTTATTGACAGCGACTCTTTATAAAACTCTTGAAGGAAAAAAATTTAGATTTCAGACTGTTCTGTTTGTCATCGTTGATTTAAGTAGGCTACTTATTAGAATGTAAAACAGACCTTTACTTTTGATGCAATATTCACGTTAATTAAGATAAGTATTAAAAAACTTTGCTTTCAGTTTTCTACTGGTCTTCAAGTAGTTAGTTTTTTAAAGTGGTAGCAAAAATTTATGCAAAGACGCCCTAGAACAATAGGAAATATTGTAATTTTAAAGGATGTCCGAATATGCAACAACATGACTATATTCATGCAAATAACTAACGAGAACCGGTTATAAAAAATTGGTAGCAAAATTTATGCAAAGACGCCCCTAGAACAGTAAGAAATAATGTAATTTTAAAAGGATGTCCGGATATGCTCAACAGACTATATTCATGCTGACTGCGAAAACCTGCAAAAATGACGAAGATTTTTACAAATTCTTACCACAATATGCAGGCAAATAAAATCTATAAAAAATAATTTAAAACATTTTATCCGTTTTGCCAAAAATACAATTTTTTTGAAAAAAAAATCCAAGTATGTTTTATTTGTCTTAACAGATTTGATATAGCGTATTTTTCAAGATTGATAAAGTGACAATTTTTTGTAACTGCATTAACTATATTTATGCTAAACTACGAAAACCTTCATAAATGACGAAGATTTTTACACAATATTCTTACCACAATATGCAGGCAAATAAAAATCTATAAATATAAATTCAAAACATTTATCTGTTTTGTCAAAAATACAATTTTTTGAAAAATATTTGTCTAAACAGTTTTGAGATGGCGTAAAATTTTTCAAGAGTGTCAAAGTGACAATTTTTTTTAACTGCAATATTCAAGGAATAAGCTACAAAATCCCTACCGGATTTACATTGAATTTTTCTCAATGTCCGCCAGTTTGGAACAAACAGCAAACACTGTAGGAATATCTACGTAAAGGAAACTCCAACAAATTTTTCAACGATTTCGATAATTTAAGAATTAGATTATGCTAACCCAACTATTTTTAAAGTTTACTTCGAAAACCTTTCCCAAATTTTTGAAGATTTTTCCGTGACTTACAATAACATCCAGATAATTAGAATTTCCAAATAATATATTATCGAAGTTTAGTGTGTTTTCTACAATGAGTGTTCTTATTGACAGCGACTCTTTAACAAACTCTTGAAGGAAAATGAGTTAGATTTAGGACTGTTCTGTTTGTTCATCGTTGATTTTAAGTAGGCTGCTTATTAGAATGTAAAAGAGACCTTTACTTTTGATGCAATATTCACATTTAATAAAAGATAAGTGTTTCAAACCATTTGCTATCTTTTTTCAACTGGTCTTTCAAGTAGTTAGTTTAAATTGGTAGCAAAATTTATGGAAAGACACCCTAGAACAATAAAGAAATATTGTAATTTTAAAAGGTTTTCCGGATATGCTCAACAGGGGGGAATATAATAATTCAATGCAAACTACGAAAAACCTTCATAAATGACGAAGATTTTTTACATATTCTTACCAACAATATTGCAGGGCAATATTAAAATCTTTGAATAAATAATTCAAAACATTTATTCTGTTTTGTCAAAATACCAATTTTTTGAAAAAAAAAAATTTGTCTTAACAGATTTGAGATGGGCGTATTTTTCAAGAGTGTCAAAGTGACAATTTTTTTTTAACTGCAATATTTCAAAGGAATAAGCTACAAATTCTCTACCGAATTTACAATGTATCTTTTTCAATGTCCGCCAGTTTGTTAAACAAACAAGCAAACATGTAGGAATATTTACGTAAAGGGAACTCCAATAAAATTCAACAATTTTCGATAATTTACAAAAAATTAGATTATGCTAACCCAACTATTTTTTAAAGTTTACTCCGAAAAACTTCCCGAATTTTTGAAGATTTTTCCGCGACTTACTACAACATCTAGATCATTAGAATTCAAAATATATATTATCGAAGTTTAGTGTTTTCTTTCAATGAGTTGTTCTTATTGACAGCGACTCAGAATCAAACTCTTGAAGAAAAATGAGTTAGAATTCTATGGGGCTGTTCTCTGTTTTTTGTCATCGTTGATTTAAGTAGGCTACTTATTAGAAATGTAAAAGAGACCTTTACTTTTGATGCAATATTCACATTAATTAAGATATGTATTAAAACACTTTGCTTTCAGTTTTCTACTGGTCTTCAAGTAGTTAGTTAAATTGGTAGCAAGAAATTATGCAAAGATGCCCTAGAACAATAAGAAATATTGTAATTTTAAAAGATGCCCGGTTATTCTCAACAGACTATATTCATGCTAACTACGAAAACCTTCAAAAATCACAAAGATTTTACAAATTCTTTCCACAATATGCAGGCAAATAAAATCTATAAATAAAATTCAAAACATTTATCTGTTTTGCCAAAAATACAATTTTTTGAAAGAAATCCAAGAATGTTTTATTTGTCTTAACAGATTTGAGATAGCGTATTTTTCAAGCGTGTTAAAGTGACATTTTTTTCAACTGCAATATTCACAGAATAAGCTAAATCTCCCAACCGGATTTACATTGAATTTTTCTCAATGTCCGCCAGTTTAAAACAATCGGCAAACACTGCAGGAATATTGACGTATAGGAACTCTAAAAAAATTCAACAATTTGATATAATTTAAGACTTAGATTATGCTAACCCAAGTATTTTTAAGTTTCCTCCGAAAACCTTCCCGAATTTTGAAGATATTTCCGCGACTTACTACAACATCCAGATAATTAGAATTCAAATATATATTATCGAAGTTAAGTGTTTTCTACAACGAGTGTTCTTATCCACAGTGAGTCTGAATCAAACTCTTGAAGGAAAATGAGTTAGATTTTAGACTGTTCTGTTTGTCATCGTTGATTTAAGTAGGCTACTTATTGGAATGTAAAAGGGACCTTTACTTTTGATGCAATATTCACATTAATTAAGATAGGTATTAAAACACTTTGCTTTCAGTTTTCTACTGGTCTTCAAGAAGTTATTTAAATTGGTATCAAAAATTTATGCAAAGACGCCCTAGAACAATAAGGAATATTGAAATTTTGAAGGATGTCCGGTTATGCTCAACAGACTATATTCATGCTAACTACGAGAACCTTCAAAAATGTCAAAGATTTTACAAATTCTTACCACAATCTGCAGGCAAATAAAATCTATAAATACAATTCAAAACATTTATCTGTTTTGCCAAAAATAAAATTTTTTGAAAAAAATCCAAGGATGTTTTATTTGTCTTAACAGATTTGAGATGGCGTATTTTTCAAGAGTGTTAAAGTGACATTTTTTTAACTGCAATATTCACAGAATAAGCTACAACTCCCAACCGGATTTACATTGAATTTTTCTCAATGTCCGCCAGTTTATAACAAACAGCAACCACTGTAGGAATATTTACGTATAGGAACTCCAAAAAATTTCAACAATTTCAATAATTTAAGAACTAGATTATGCTAACCCTACAATTTTTAAGTTTCCTCCGAAAACCTTCCCGAATTTTGAAGATTTTTCCGCGACTTACTACAACATCCAGATAGTTAGAATTCAGATACATATTATCGAAGTTTAGTGTTTTTTACAATGAGCGTTCTTATTGAGAGCGACTCTGAATCAAACTCTTGAAGGAAAATGAGTTAGATTTTAGACTGTTCTGTTTGTCATCGTTAATTTAAGTAGGCTACTTATTAGAATGTAAAAGCGACCTTTACTTTTGACGCAATATTTACATTAATTAAGATATGTATTAAAACACTCTGCTTTCAGTTCTCTACTGGTCTTCAAGTAGTTAGTTAAATTGGTAGCACAAATTTATGCAAAGACGCCCTAGAACAATAAGGAATATTGAAATTTTAAAGGATAGGATATGCTAATCAGACTATATTTATGCTAACTACGAAAACCTTCAAAAATGTCGAAGATTTTACAAATTCTTACCACAATATGCAGGCAAATAAAATCTATAAATATAATTCAAAACATATATCCGTTTTGCCAAAAATACAATTTCTTGAAAAAATTTAAGAATGTTTCATTTGTCTTAACAGATTTGAGATAGTGACATTTTTTTTACCTGCAATATTCACAGAATAAGCTACAACTCCCAACCGGATTTACACTGAATTTTTCTCAATGTCCGCCAGTTTATAACAAACAGCCAACAATGAAGAAATATTTACGTTAAAGAATTTCCAACAAAATTCAACAATTTCTATAATTTAAGAATTAGATTATGCTAACCCAACTATTTTAAGTTTACTTCGAAAACCTTCCCGAATTTTGAAGAAATTTCCGCGACTTACTACAAAATCCAGATAATTAGAATTCAAATATATGTTATCGAAGTTTAGTGTTTTCTACAATGAGTGTCCTTATTGAAAGCGACTCTGAATCAAACTCTTGAAGGAAAATGAATTAGATTTTAGACTGCTCTGTTTGTCATCGTTGATTTAAGTAGACCACTTATTAGAATGTAAAAGAGACCTTTACTTTTGATGCAATATTCACATTAATTAAGATAAGTATTAAAACACTTTTCTTTCAGTTTTCTACTGGTCTTCAAGTAGTTAGTTAAATTGGTAGCAAAATTTAGGCAAAGACGCCGTAAAACAATAAGGAATATTGTAATTTTAAAAAATAGGTTATGCTCATCAGACTATATATATGCTAACTACGAAAACCTTCAAAAATGTCGTAGATTTTACAAATTCTTACCACAATATGCAGGCAAATAAAATCTATAAATATATTTTTAAAACATTTATCTGTTTCTGCCAAAGAATACAATTTTTCTGAAAAAAAATCCAAGAATGTTTTATTCGTCTTAAAAGATTTGAGATAGCGTATTTTTCAAGATTGATAAAGTGACAATTTTTGTAACTGCAATATTCACAGAATAAGCAATAACTCTCAACCGGATTTACATTGAATTTGTCTCAATTTTCGCCAGTTTATAACAATCAGCAAACACTGTAGGAATATTGACGTATAGGAACTCTAACAAAATTCAACAATTTCGATAATTTAAGATTTAGATTATGCTAACCCAACTATTTTTAAGTTTCCTTCGAAAACATTCCTGAATTTTAAAGATTTTTTCGCGACTTACAACAACATCCAGATAATTAGAATTCACAAATATATTATCGAAGTTTAGTGATTTCTACATTGAGTGTTCTTATTGACAGCGACTCTGAATCAAACTCTTGAAGGAAAATGAGTTAGATTTTAGACTGTTCTGTTTGTCATCGTTGATTTAAGTAGAGCACTTATTAGAATGTAAAAGACACCTTTACTTTTGATGCAATATTCACATTAATTAAGATAAGTATTAAAACACTTTTCTTTCAGTTTTCTACTGGTCTTCAAGTAGTTAGTTAAATTGGTAGCAAAATTTATGCAAACACGACCTAGAACAATAAGGAATATTGTAATTTTAAAGAATGGGATACTAACTACGAAAACCTTCAAAAATGTCGTCGTTTTTACAAATTCTTACCACAATATGCAGGCAAATAAAATCTTTAAATATAATTCAAAACATTTATCTGTTTTTCCAAGAATACAATTTTCTGAAAAAAATCCAAGAAGGTTTTATTCGTCTTAACAGATTTGAGATAGCGAATTTTTCAAGATTGATAAAGTGACAATTTTTGTAACTGCAATATTCAAAGAATAAGCAATAACTCTAAACAGGATTTACATTGAATTTGTCTCAATTTTCGCATGTTTATAACAATCAACAAACACTGTAGGAATATTTACGTAAAGGAACTCCAACAAAATTCTACAATTTCAATAATTTAAGATTTAGATTATGCTAACCCAACTATTTTTAAGTTTCCTTCGAAAACCTTCCCGAATTTTAAAGATTTTTCCGCGACTTACTACAACATCCAGATAATTAGAATTCAAATATATATTATCGAAGTTTCGTATTTTCTACAATGAGTGTTCTTATTGACAGCGACTCTGAATCGAACTCTTGAAGAAAAATGAGTTAGATTTAAGTCTGTTCTGTTTGTCTTAGTTGATTTAAGTAGGCAACTTATTAGAATGTAAAAGCGACCTTTACCTTTGATGCAATATTCACATTAATTAAGATAAGTATTAAAACCCTTTGCTTCCTGGTTTCTACTGGTCTTCACGTAGTTAGTTAAATTGGTAGCAAAATTTATGCAAAGACGCCCTAGAACAATAAGAAATATTGTAATTTTAAAGGATGTCCGGATATGCTCAACAGACTATATTCATGCTAACTACGAAAACCTTCAAAAATGACGAAGATTTGACATATTCTTACCACAATGTGCAGGCAAATAAAATCTATAAATATAATTAAAAACATTTATCTGTTTTGTCAAAAATACAATTTTTTGAAAAAAATCCAAGAATGCTTTATTTGTCTTAACAGATTTGGGATGGCGTATTATTCAAGAGTGTTAAAGTGATAATTTTTGTAACTGCAATATTCACAGAATAAGCTTCAACTCCCAACCGGATTTACATTGTATTTTTCTCAATGTCCGCCAGTTTATAACAAACAGCAAACACTGTTGGAATATTTACGTAAAGGAACTCCAACAAAATTCAACAAATTCGATAATTTAAGAATTAGATTATGCTAATCCAACTATTTTAAGTTTACTCTGAAAAACTTCCCAAATTTTGAAGATTTTTCCGCGACTTACTACAAAATCCAGATCATTAGAATTCAAATATATATTATTGAAGTTTAGTGTTTTCTGCAATGAGTGTTCTTATTGACAGCGACTCTGAATCAAACTCTTGAAGAAAAATGAGTTAGATTTTAGACTGTTCTGTTTGTCATCGTTGATTAAGTAGGCTACTTATTAGAATGTAAAAGAGAACTTTACTTTTGATGCAATATTCACATTAATTAAGATAAGTTTTAAACACTTTGCTTTCAGTTTTCTACTGGTCTTCAAGTAGTTAGTTAAATTGGTAGCAAAATTTATGCAAAGACGCCCTAGGACAATAGGAAATATTGTAATTTTAAAAGATAGGATATGCTCATCAGACTATATATTTGCTAACTACGAAAACCTTCAAAAATGTCGAAGATTTTACAAATTCTTACCACAATATGCAGGCAAATAAAATCTATAAATATAATTCAAAACATTTATCTGTTTTGTCAAAAATACAATTTTTTGAAAAAAATCCAAGAATGCTTTATTTGTCTTAACAGATTTGAGATGGCGTATTATTCAAGAGTGTTAAAGTGACAATTTTTGTAACTGCAATATTCACAGAATAAGCTTCAACTCCCAACCGGATTTACATTAAATTTTTCTCAATGTCCGCCAGTTTATAACAATCAGCAAACACTGTAGGAATATTGACGTATAGGAACTCTAACAAAATTCAACAATTTCGATAATTTAAAATTTAGATTATGCTAACCCAAATATTTTTAAGTTTCCTCCGAAAACCTTCCCGAATTTTGAAGATTTTTCCGCGACTTACTACAGAATCCATATAATTAGAATTCACATATATATTATCGAAGTTTAACGTTTTCTACAATGAGTGTTCTTTTAGACAGCGACTCTGAATCAAACACTTGAAGAAAAATGAGTTAGATTTTTGACTGTTCTGTTTTTCTTAGTTGATTTAAGTAAGCTACTCATTAGAATGTAAAAGCGACCTTTACCTTTGATGCAATATTCACATTAATTAAGATGAATGTTCAAGACATTTTCTCTTTTTTCTACTGGTCTTCAAGTAGTTAGTTAAATTGGTAGCAAAATTTATGCAAAGACGCCCTAGGACAATAGGAAATATTGTAATTTTAAAGGATAGGATATGCTCATCAGACTATATTTGTGCTAACTACGAAAACCTTCAAAAATGTCGAAGATTTAACAAATTCTTACCACAATATGCAGGCAAATAAAATCTATAAATATAATTCAAAACATATATCTGTTTTGTCAAAAATACAATTTTTTGAAAAAATCCAAGAATGTTTTAATTGTCTTAACAGATTTGAGATGGCGTATTTTTCAAGAATGTTAAAGTGACAATTTTTGTAACTGCAATACTCACAGAATAAGCTTCAACTCCCAACCGGATTTACATTAAATTTTTCTCAATGTCCGCCAGTTTATAACAATCAGCAAACACTGTAGGAATATTGACGTATAGGAACTCTAACAAAATTCAACAATTTCGATAATTTAAAACTTAGATTATGCTAACCCAACTATTTTTAAGTTTCCTCCGAAAACCTTCCCGAATTTTGAAGATTTTTCCGCGACTTACTACAGAATCCAGATAATTATAATTCACATATATATTATCGAAGTTTAACGTTTTCTACAATGAGTGTTCTTTTAGACAGCGACTCTGAATCAAACACTTGAAGAAAAATGAGTTAGATTTTAGACTGTTCTGTTTTTCTTAGTTGATTTAAGTAAGCTACTTATTAGAATGTAAAAGCGACCTTTACCTTTGCTGCAATATTTACATTAATTAAGATGAATGTTCAAACCATTTGCTCTTTTTTCTACTGGTTTTCAAGTAGTTAGTTAAATTGGTATCAACATTTATGCAAAGACGCCCTAGAACAATAAGAAATATTGTAATTTTAAAGGATGTCCGGATATGCTCAACAGACTATATTCATGCTAACTACGAAAACCTTCAAAAACGACGAAGATTTGACATATTCTTACCACAATGTGCAGGCAAATAAAATCTATAAATATAATTAAAAACATTTATCTGTTTTGTCAAAAATACAATTTTTTGAAAAAAATCCAAGAATGCTTTATTTGTCTTAACAGATTTGAGATGGCGTATTATTCAAGAGTGTTAAAGTGATAATTTTTGTAACTGCAATATTCACAGAATAAGCTTCAACTCCCAACCGGATTTACATTAAATTTTTCTCAATGTCCGCCAGTTTATAACAATCAGCAAACACTGTAGGAATATTGACGTATAGGAACTCTAACAAAATTCAACAATTTCGATAATTTAAAACTTAGATTATGCTAACCCAACTATTTTTAAGTTTCCTCCGAAAACCTTCCCGAATTTTGAAGATTTTTCCGCGACTTACTACAGAATCCAGATAATTATAATTCACATATATATTATCGAAGTTTAACGTTTTCTACAATGAGTGTTCTTTTAGACAGCGACTCTGAATCAAACACTTGAAGAAAAATGAGTTAGATTTTAGACTGTTCTGTTTTTCTTAGTTGATTTAAGTAAGCTACTTATTAGAATGTAAAAGCGACCTTTACCTTTGCTGCAATATTTACATTAATTAAGATGAATGTTCAAACCATTTGCTCTTTTTTCTACTGGTTTTCAAGTAGTTAGTTAAATTGGTATCAACATTTATGCAAAGACGCCCTAGAACAATAAGAAATATTGTAATTTTAAAGGATGTCCGCATATGCTCAACAGACTATATTCATTCTAACTACGAAAACCTTCAAAAATGACGAAGATTTTACATATTCTTACCACAATATGCAGGCAAATAAAATCTATAAATATAATTCAAAACATTTATCTGTTTTGTGAAAAATACAATTTTATGAAAAAAATTTGTCTTAACAGATTTGAGATGGCGTATTTTTCAAGAGTGTCAAAGTGACAATTTTTTTAACTGCAATATTCACAGAATAAGCTACAAATCCCTACCGGATTTACATTGTATTTTTCTCAATGTCCGCCAGTTTATAGCAAACAGCAAACACTGAAGGAATATTTACGTAAAGGAACTCCAACAAAATTCAACAATTTTGATAATTTAAGAATTAGATTACAATTTTTAAGATTTCTCGGAAAACCCTCACCGAATTTTAAAGATTTTTCCGCGACTTACTGCAACATCCATATAATTAGAATCTACCGGATTTACATTGAATTTTTCTCAATGTCCGCCAGTTCATAACAAACAGCAAACACTGTAAGAATATTTACGTAAAGGAACTCCGACAAAATTCAACAATTTCGATAATTTAAGAATTAGATTATGCTAACACAACAATTTTAAGTTTACTTCGAAAACCTTCCGGAATTTTGAAGATTTTTCCGTGAATTACTAAAACATTCAGATAAATAGAATTCAAATATATATTATCGAAGTTTAGTGTTTTCTACAATGAGTGTTCTTATTGACAGCGACTCTGAATCAAACTCTTGAAGGAAAATGAGTTAGATTTTAGACTGTTCTGTTTGTCATCGTTGAATTAAGTAGACCACTTATTAAAATGTAAAAGAGACCTTTTCCTTTGATGCAATATTCACATTAATTAAGATCAGTATTAAAACACTTTGCTTTCAGTTTTCTACTGGTCTTCAAATAGTTAGTTAAATTGGTAGCAAAATTTAGGCAAAGACGAGCTAGAACAATAGGGAAAATTGTAATTTTAAAGGATAGGATATGCTCATCAGACTATATTCATTCTAACTACGAAAACCTTCAAAAATCTCGAAGATTTTACAAATTCTTACCACAATATGCAGGCAAATAAAATCTATAAATACAATTCAAAACATTTATCTGTTTTGCCAAAAATACAATTTCTTGAAAAAAATCCAAAAATGTTTATTTGTCTTAACGGATTAGAGATTGTGACATTTTTTTAACTGCAATATTCACAGAATAAGCAACAACTACCTACCGGATTTACACTGAATTTTTCTCAATGTCCGCCAGTTTATAACAACAAACAGCAAACACTGTAGGATTATTTACGTAAAGGAACTCCAACAAAATTCAAAAATTTTGATAATTAAAAAATTAAATTATGCTAACCGAACAATTTTTAAGATTACTCCGAAAACCTTCCCGAATTTTAAAGATTTTTCAGCGACTTACTACAACATCCAGATAATTAGAATTCAAATATATATTATCGAAGTTTAGCGTTTTCCACAATGAGTGTTCTTATTGACAGAGACTCTGAATCAAACTCTTGAAGGAAAATGAGTTAGATTTTAGACTGTTCTGTTTGTCATCGTTGATTTAAGTAGACCACTTATTAGAATGTAAAAGAGACCTTTACTTTGGATGCAATATTCACATTAATTAAGATAAGTATTAAAATACTTTGCTTTCTATTTTCTACTGGTCTTCAAGTAGTTAGTTAAATTGGTAGCAAAATTTATGCAAAGACGCAATAGAACAATAAGAAATATTGTAATTTTAAAGGATGTCCGCATATGCTCAACAGACTATATTCATTCTAACTACGAAAACCTTAAAAATGACGAAGATTTTACATATTCTTACCACAATATGCAGGCAAATAAAATCTATAAATATAATTCAAAACATTTATCTGTTTTGTCAAAAATACAATTTTATGAAAAAAATTTGTCTTAACAGATTTGAGATGGCGTATTTTTCAAGAGTGTCAAAGTGACAATTTTTTTAACTGCAATATTCACAGAATAAGCTACAAATCCCTACCGGATTTACATTGTATTTTTCTCAATGTCCGCCAGTTTATAGCAAACAGCAAACACTGAAGGAATATTTACGTAAAGGAACTCCAACAAAATTCAACAATTTTGATAATTTAAGAATTAGATTACAATTTTTAAGATTTCTCGGAAAACCCTCACCGAATTTTAAAGATTTTTCCGCGACTTACTACAACATCCATATAATTAGAATCTACCGGATTTACATTGAATTTTTCTCAATGTCCGCCAGTTTATAACAAACAGCAAACACTGTAAGAATATTTACGTAAAGGAACTCCGACAAAATTCAACAATTTCGATAATTTAAGAATTAGATTATGCTAACCCAACAATTTTAAGTTTACTTCGAAAACCTTCCGGAATTTTGAAGATTTTTCCGTGAATTACTAAAACATTCAGATAAATAGAATTCAAATATATATTATCGAAGTTTAGTGTTTTCTACAATGAGTGTTCTTATTGACAGCGACTCTGAATCAAACTCTTGAAGGAAAATGAGTTAGATTTTAGACTGTTCTGTTTGTCATCGTTGAATTAAGTAGACCACTTATTAGAATGTAAAAGAGACCTTTTCCTTTGATGCAATATTCACATTAATTAAGATCAGTATTAAAACACTTTGCTTTCAGTTTTCTACTGGTCTTCAAATAGTTAGTTAAATTGGTAGCAAAATTTAGGCAAAGACGAGCTAGAACAATAGGGAAAATTGTAATTTTAAAGGATAGGATATGCTCATCAGACTATATTCATTCTAACTACGAAAAACCTTCAAAAAATCTCGAAAGAAGATTTTTACAAATTCTTACCACAATATGCAGGCAAATAAAATCTATAAATACAATTCAAAACATTTATCTGTTTTGCCAAAAATACAATTTCTTGAAAAAAATCCAAAAATGTTTATTTGTCTTAACGGATTAGAGATAGTGACATTTTTTTAACTGCAATATTCACAGAATAAGCAACGACTACCTACCGGATTTACACTGAATTTTTCTCAATGTCCGCCAGTTTATAACAAACAGCAAACACTGTAGGATTATTTACGTAAAGGAACTCCAACAAAATTCAAAAATTTTGATAATTAAAAAATTAAATTATGCTAACCCAACAATTTTTAAGATTACTCCGAAAACCTTCCCGAATTTTAAAGATTTTTCAGCGACTTACTACAACATCCAGATAATTAGAATTCAAATATATATTATCGAAGTTTAGCGTTTTCCACAATGAGTGTTCTTATTGACAGAGACTCTGAATCAAACTCTTGAAAGAAAATGAGTTAGATTTTTAGACGGTTCTGTTTTTTGTCATCGTTGATTTAAGTAGACCACTTATTAGAATGTAAAAGAGACCTTTACTTTTGGATGCAATATTCACATTAATTAAGATAAGTATTAAAATACTTTGCTTTCTATTTTTCTACTGGTCTTCAAGTAGCTAGTAAAATTGGTAGCAAAAATTTATGCAAAGACGCCCTAGAACAATAAGAAAATATTGTAATTTTAAAGGATGTCCGCATATGCTCAACAGACTATATTCATTCTAACTACGAAAACCTTAAAAATGACGAAGATTTTACATATTCTTACCACAATATGCAGGCAAGTAAAATCTATAAATATAATTCAAAACATTTATCTGTTTTTTGTCAAAAAATACAATTGTATGAAAAAAATTTGTCTTAACAGATTTGAGATGGCGTATTTTTCAAGAGTGTCAAAGTGACAATTTTTTTAACTGCAATATTCACAGAATAAGCTACAAATCCCTACCGGATTTACATTGTATTTTTCTCAATGTCCGCCAGTTTATAGCAAACACAGCAAAAACACTGAAGGAATATTTACGTAAAGGAACTCCAACAAAATTCAACAATTTTGATAATTTAAGAATTAGATTACAATTTTTTTAAGATTTCTCGGAAAAACCCTCACCGAATTTTAAAGATTTTTCCGCGACTTACTACAACATCCATATAATTAGAATCTACCGGATTTACATTGAATTTTTCTCAATGTCCGCCAGTTTATAACAAACAGCAAACACTGTAAGAATATTTACGTAAAGGAACTCCGACAAAATTCATCAATTTCGATAATTTAAGAATTAGATTATGCTAACCCAACAATTTTAAGTTTACTTCGAAAACCTTCCGGAATTTTGAAGATTTTTCCGTGACTTACTAAAACATTCAGATAAATAGAATTCAAATATATATTATCGAAGTTTAGTGTTTTCTACAATGAGTGTTCTTATTGACAGCGACTCTGAATCAAACTCTTGAAGGAAAATGAGTTAGATTTTAGACTGTTCTGTTTGTCATCGTTGAATTAAGTAGACCACTTATTAAAATGTAAAAGAGACCTTTTCCTTTGATGCAATATTCACATTAATTAAGATCAGTATTAAAACACTTTGCTTTCAGTTTTCTACTGGTCTTCAAATAGTTAGTTAAATTGGTAGCAAAATTTAGGCAAAGACGAGCTAGAACAATAGGGAAAATTGTAATTTTAAAGGATAGGATATGCTCATCAGACTATATTCATTCTAACTACGAAAACCTTCAAAAATCTCGAAGATTTTACAAATTCTTACCACAATATGCAGGCAAATAAAATCTATAAATACAATTCAAAACATTTATCTGTTTTGCCAAAAAATAATACAATTTCTTGAAAAAAAATCCAAAAATGTTTATTTGTCTTAACGGATTAGAGATTGTGACATTTTTTTAACTGCAATATTCACAGAATAAGCAACAACTACCTACCGGATTTACACTGAATTTTTCTCAATGTCCGCCAGTTTATAACAAACAGCAAACACTGTAGGATTATTTACGTAAAGGAACTCCAACAAAATTCAAAAATTTTGATAATTAAAAAATTAAATTATGCTAACCCAACAATTTTTAAGATTACTCCGAAAACCTTCCCGAATTTTAAAGATTTTTCAGCGACTTACTACAACATCCAGATAATTAGAATTCAAATATATATTTTCGAAGTTTAGCGTTTTCCACAATGAGTGTTCTTATTGACAGAGACTCTGAATCAAACTCTTGAAGGAAAATGAGTTAGATTTTAGACTGTTCTGTTTGTCATCGTTGATTTAAGTAGACCACTTATTAGAATGTAAAAGAGACCTTTACTTTGGATGCAATATTCACATTAATTAAGATAAGTATTAAAATACTTTGCTTTCTATTTTCTACTGGTCTTCAAGTAGTTAGTAAAATTGGTAGCAAAATTTATGCAAAGACGCCCTAGAACAATAAGAAATATTGTAATTTTAAAGGATGTCCGCATATGCTCAACAGACTATATTCATTCTAACTACGAAAACCTTAAAAAAAAATGACGAAGATTTTACATATTCTTACCACAATATGCAGGCAAATAAAATCTATAAATATAATTCAAAACATTTATCTGTTTTGTCAAAAAATACAATTTTATGAAAAAAAAAATTTGTCTTAACAGATTTGAGATGGGCGTAATTTTTCAAGAGTGTCAAAGTGACAATTTTTTTAACTGCAATATTCACAGAATAAGCTACAAATCCCTACCGGATTTTACATTGTATTTTTCTCAATGTCCGCCAGTTTTATAGCAAACAGCAAACACTGAAGGAATATTTACGTAAAGGAACTCCAAACAAAAATTCAAAACAATTTTTGATAATTTAAGAATTAGATTACAATTTTTAAGATTTCTCGGAAAACCCTCACCGAATTTTAAAGATTTTTCCGCGACTTACTACAACATCCATATAATTAGAATCTACCGGATTTACATTGAATTATTCTCAATGTCCGCCAGTTTATAACAAACAGCAAACACTGTAAGAATATTTACGTAAAGGAACTCCGACAAAATTCAACAATTTCGATAATTTAAGAATTAGATTATGCTAACCCAACAATTTTAAGTTTACTTCGAAAACCTTCCGGAATTTTGAAGATTTTTCCGTGACTTACTAAAACATTCAGATAAATAGAATTCAAATATATATTATCGAAGTTTAGTGTTTTCTACATGGAGTGTTCTTATTGACAGCGACTCTGAATCAAACTCTTGAAGGAAAATGAGTTAGATTTTAGACTGTTCTGTTTGTCATCGTTGAATTAAGTAGACCACTTATTAAAATGTAAAAGAGACCTTTTCCTTCGATGCAATATTCACATTAATTAAGATCAGTATTAAAACACTTTGCTTTCAGTTTTCTCTACTGGTCTTCAAATAGTTAGTTAAATTGGTAGCAAAAAATTTAGGCAAAGACGAGCTAGAAACAATAGGGGGAAAATTGTAATTTTAAAGGATAGGATATGCTCATCAGACTATATTCATTCTAACTACGAAAACCTTCAAAAAATCTCGAAGATTTTACAAATTCTTACCACAATATGCAGGCAAAATAAAATCTATAAATACAATTCAAAAACATTTTATCTGTTTTTGCCAAAAATACAATTTCTTGAAAAAAAATCCAAAAATGTTTATTTGTCTTAACGGATTAGAGATTGTGACATTTTTTTAACTGCAATATTCACAGAATAAGCAACAACTACCTACCGGATTTTACACTGAATTTTTCTCAATGTCCGCCAGTTTTATAACAAACAGCAAACACTGTAGGATTATTTACGTAAAGGAACTCCAACAAAATTCAAAAATTTTTGATAAATTAAAAAATTAAATTATGCTAACCCCCAACAATTTTTAAGATTACTCCCGAAAACCTTCCCGAATTTTAAAGATTTTTCAGCGACTTACTACAACATCCAGATAATTAGAATTCAAATATATATTTTCGAAGTTTAGCGTTTTTCCACAATGAGTGTTTCTTATTGACAGAGACTCTGAATCAAACTCTTGAAGGAAAATGAGTTAGATTTTAGACTGTTCTGTTTGTCATCGTTGATTTAAGTAGACCACTTATTAGAATGTAAAAGAGACCTTTACTTTGGATGCAATATTCACATTAATTAAGATAAGTATTAAAAAATACTTTGCTTTCTATTTTCTACTGGTCTTCAAGTAGTTAGTAAAAATTGGTAGCAAAATTTATGCAAAGACGCCCTAGAACACAATAAGAAATATTGTAATTTTAAAGGATGTCCGCATATGCTCAACAGACTATATTCATTCTAACTACGAAAACCTTCAAAAATGACGAAGATTTTACATATTCTTACCACAATATGCAGGCAAATAAAATCTATAAATATAAAATTCAAAACATTTATCTGTTTTGTCAAAAATACAATTGTAAAAAAAAAAAAAATTTGTCTTAAACAGATTTGAGATGGCGTATTTTTTTCAAGAGTGTCAAAGTGACAATTTTTTTTAACTGCAATATTCACAGAATAAGCTACAAATCCCTACCGGATTTACATTGTATTTTTCTCAATGTCCGCCAGTTTATAGCAAACAGCAAACACTGAAGGAATATTTACGTAAAGGAACTCCAACAAAATTCAACAATTTTGATAATTTAAGAATTAGATTACAATTTTTAAGATTTCTCGGAAAACCCTCACCGAATTTTAAAGATTTTTCCGCGACTTACTACAACATCCATATAATTAGAATCTACCGGATTTACATTGAATTATTCTCAATGTCCGCCAGTTTATAACAAACAGCAAACACTGTAAGAATATTTACGTAAAGGAACTCCGACAAAATTCAACAATTTCGATAATTTAAGAATTAGATTATGCTAACCCAACAATTTTTAAGTTTACTTCGAAAAACCTTCCGGAATTTTGAAGATTTTTCCGTGACTTACTAAAACATTCAGATAAATAGAATTCAAATATATATTATCGAAGTTTAGTGTTTTCTACATGGAGTGTTCTTATTGACAGCGACTCTGAATCAAACTCTTGAAGGAAAATGAGTTAGATTTTAGACTGTTCTGTTTGTCATCGTTGAATTAAGTAGACCACTTATTAAAATGTAAAAGAGACCTTTTCCTTCGATGCAATATTCACATTAATTAAGATCAGTATTAAAACACTTTGCTTTCAGTTTTCTACTGGTCTTCAAATAGTTAGTTAAATTGGTAGCAAAATTTAGGCAAAGACGAGCTAGAACAATAGGGAAAATTGTAATTTTAAAGGATAGGATATGCTCATCAGACTATATTCATTCTAACTACGAAAACCTTCAAAAATCTCGAAGATTTTACAAATTCTTACCACAATATGCAGGCAAATAAAATCTATAAATACAATTCAAAACATTTATCTGTTTTGCCAAAAATACAATTTCTTGAAAAAAATCCAAAAATGTTTATTTGTCTTAACGGATTAGAGATTGTGACATTTTTTTAACTGCAATATTCACAGAATAAGCAACAAACTACCTACCGGATTTACACTGAATTTTACTCAATGTCCGCCAGTTTTATAACAAACAGCAAACACTGTAGGAATATTTACGTAAAGGAACTCCAACAAAATTCAAAAATTTTGATAATTAAAAAATTAAATTATGCTAACCCAACAAATTTTTTAAGATTACTCCGAAAAACCTTCCCGAATTTTAAAGATTTTTTTTAGCGACTTACTACAACATCCAGATAATTGGAATTCAAAATATATATTATCGAAGTTTAGCGTTTTCCACAATGAGTGTTCTTATTGACAGAGACTCTGAATCAAACTCTTTGAAAGGAAAATGAGTTAGATTTTAGACTGTTCTGTTTGTCATCGTTGATTTAAGTAGACCACTTATTAGAATGTAAAAGAGACCTTTACTTTTGGATGCAATATTCACATTAATTAAGATAAGTATTAAAATACTTTGCTTTCTATTTTTCTACTGGTCTTCAAGTAGTTAGTTTAAATTGGTAGCAAAATTTATGCAAAGACGCCCTAGAACAATAAGAAATATTGTAATTTTAAAAGGATGTCCGCATATGCTCAACAGACTATATTCATTCTAACTACGAAAACCTTAAAAATGACGAAGATTTTTTACATATTCTTACCACAATATGCAGGCAAATAAAATCTATAAATATAATTCAAAACATTTATCTGTTTTGCCAAAAAATACAATTTCTTGAAAAAAAATCCAAGAATGTTTTATTTGTGTCTGAAACAGAGATTTGAGATAGTGACCTTTTTTTTTAACTGCAATATTCACAGAATAAGCTACAACTCCCAACCGGATTTACACTGTATTTTTCTCAATGTCCGCCAGTTTATAACAAACAGCAAACACTGTAGGAATATTTACGTAAAGGAACTCCAACAAAATTCAACAATTTCGATAATTTAAGAATTAGATTATGCTAACCCAACAATTTTTAAGATTACTCCGAAAACCTTCCCGAATTTTAAAGATTTTTCCGCGACTTACTACAACATCCAGATAATTAGAATTCAAATATATATTATCGAAGTTTAGTTTTTTTTTTCTACAATGAGTGTTCTTATTGACAGCGACTCTGAATCAAACTCTTGAAGGAAAATGAGTTAGATTTTAGACTGTTCTGTTTGTCATCGTTTAAGTAGACCACTTATTAGAATGTAAAAGAGACCTTTACTTTTGATGCAATATTCACGTTAATTAAGATAAGTATTAAAACACTATGCTTTCAGTTTTCTACTGGTCTTCAAGTAGTTAGTTAAATTGGTAGCAAAATTTAGGCAAAATTCAACAATTTTGATAATTTAAGAATTAGATTATGCTAACCCAACAATTTTAAAGATTACTCCAAAAAAACCTTTCCGAATTATAAAGAGAATTTTTTTTTTTTCCGCGACTTACTACAACATCCAAGGATAATTAGAATTCAAAATATATATTATCGAAGAAGTTTAGTGTTTTCTACAATGAGTGTTCTTATTGACAGCGACTCTGAATCAAAAAACTCTTGAAGGAAAAATGAGTTAGATTTTTTAGACTGTTCTGTTTGTCATCGTTGATTTAAGTAGACCACTTATTAGAATGTAAAAGAGACCTTTACTTTTGATGTAATATTCACATATATTAAGATAAGTATTAAAATACTTTGCTTTCAGTTTTCTGCTGGTCTTTAAGTAGTTAGTTTAATTAGTAGCAAAATTTAGGCAAAGACGTCCTAAAACAATAGGGAAAATTGTAATTTTAAAGGATAGGATATGCTCATCAGACTATATTTATGCTAACTACGAAAACCTTCAAAAATGTCGAAGATTTTACAAATTCTTACCACAATATGCAGGCAAATAAAATCTATAAATACAATTCAAAACATTTATCTGTTTTGCCAAAAATACAATTTCTTGAAAAAAATCAAAGAATGTTTTATTTGTCTTAACGGATTTGAGATAGTGACATTTTTTTAACTGCAATATTCTCAGAATAAACAACAATTCGCAACCGGATTTACACTGAATTTTTCTCAATGTCCGCCAGTTTATAACAAACAGCAAACACTGTAGGAATATTTACGTAAAGGAACTCCAACAAAATTCAATAATTTTGATAATTTAAGAATTAGATTATGCTAACCCAACAATTTTGAAGATTACTCCAAAAACCTTTCCCAATTTTAAAGATTTTTCCGCGTCTTACTACAACATCCTGATAATTAGAATTCAAATATATATTATCGTAGTTTAGTGTTTTCTACAATGAGTGTTCTTATTGACAGCGACTCTGAATCAAGCTCTTGAAGGAATGATTTTAGACTGTTCTGTTTGTCATCGTTGATTTAAGTAGACCACTTATTAGAATGTAAAAGAGACCTTAACTTTTGATGTAGTATTCACATTAATTAAGATAAGTATTAAAATACTTTGCTTTCAGTTTTCTACTGGTCTTCAAGTAGTTAGTTAAATTAGTAGCAACATTTAGGCAAAGACGTCCTAGAACAATAGGGAAAATTGTAATTTTAAAGGATAGTATATGCTCATCAGAATATATTTATGCTAATTACGACAACCTTCAAAAATATCGAAGATTTTACAAATTCTTACGACAATATGCAGGCAAATAAAATCTATAAATAAAATTCAAAACATTTATCTGTTTTGCCAAAAATACAATTTCTTGAAAAAAATCCAAGAATGTTTTATTTGTCTCAACAGATTGGAGATAGTGACATTTTTTTAACTGCAATATTCACAGAATAAGCAACAACTCGCAACCGGATTTACACTGAATTTTTCTCAATGTCCGCCAGTTTATAACAAACAGCAAACACTGTAGGAATATTTACGTAAAGGAACTCCAACAAAATTCAACAATTTTGATAATTTGAGAATTAGATTATGCTAACCCAACAATTTTAAAGATTATTCCAAAAACCTTCCCGAACTTTAAAGATTTTTCCGCGACTTACTACAACATCCTGATAATTGGAATTCAAATATATATTATCAAAGTTTAGTGTTTTCTACAATGAGTGTTCTTATTGAGCGCGACTCTGAATCAAACTCTTGAAGGAAAATGAGTCTGAATCAAACTCTTGAAGGAAAATGAGTTAGATTTTAGACTGTTCTGTTTGTCATCGTTTAAGTAGACCACTTATTAGAATGTAAAAGAGACCTTTACTTTTGATGTAATATTCACATATATTAAGATAAGTATTAAAATACTTTGCTTTCAGTTTTCTGCTGGTCTTTAAGTAGTTAGTTTAATTAGTAGCAAAATTTAGGCAAAGACGTCCTAAAACAATAGGGAAAATTGTAATTTTAAAGGATAGGATATGCTCATCAGACTATATTTATGCTAACTACGAAAACCTTCAAAAATGTCGAAGATTTTACAAATTCTTACCACAATATGCAGGCAAATAAAATCTATAAATACAATTCAAAACATTTATCTGTTTTGCCAAAAATACAATTTCTTGAAAAAAATCCAAGAATGTTTTATTTGTCTCAACAGATTGGAGATAGTGACATTTTTTTAACTGCAATATTCACAGAATAAGCAACAACTCGCAACCGGATTTACACTGAATTTTTCTCAATGTCCGCCAGTTTATAACAAACAGCAAACACTGTAGGAATATTTACGTAAAGGAACTCCAACAAAATTCAACAATTTCGATAATTTAAGAATTAGATTATGCTAACCCAACAATTTTTAAGATTACTCCGAAAACCTTCCCGAATTTTAAAGATTTTTTAGCGACTTACTACAACATCCAGATAATTGGAATTCAAATATATATTATCGAAGTTTAGCGTTTTCCACAATGAGTGTTCTTATTGACAGAGACTCTGAATCAAACTCTTGAAGGAAAATGAGTTAGATTTTAGACTGTTCTGTTTGTCATCGTTGATTTAAGTAGACCACTTATTAGAATGTAAAAGAGACCTTTACTTTGGATGCAATATTCACATTAATTAAGATAAGTATTAAAATACTTTGCTTTCTATTTTCTACTGGTCTTCAAGTAGCTAGTAAAATTGGTAGCAAAATTTATGCAAAGACGCCCTAGAACAATAAGAAATATTGTAATTTTAAAGGATGTCCGCATATGCTCAACAGACTATATTCATTCTAACTACGAAAACCTTAAAAATGACGAAGATTTTACATATTCTTACCACAATATGCAGGCAAATAAAATCTATAAATATAATTCAAAACATTTATCTGTTTTGTCAAAAATACAATTGTATGAAAAAAATTTGTCTTAACAGATTTGAGATGGCGTATTTTTCAAGAGTGTCAAAGTGACAATTTTTTTAACTGCAATATTCACAGAATAAGCTACAAATCCCTACCGGATTTACATTGTATTTTTCTCAATGTCCGCCAGTTTATAGCAAACAGCAAACACTGAAGGAATATTTACGTAAAGGAACTCCAACAAAATTCAACAATTTTGATAATTTGAGAATTAGATTATGCTAACCCAACGATTTTAAAGATTATTCCAAAAACCTTCCCGAACTTTAAAGATTTTTCCGCGACTTACTACAACATCCTGATAATTAGAATTCAAATATATATTATCGAAGTTTAGTGTTTTCTACAATGAGTGTTCTTATTGACAGCGACTCTGAATCAAACTCTTGAAGGAAAATGAGTCTGAATCAAACTCTTGAAGGAAAATGAGTTAGATTTTAGACTGTTCTGTTTGTCATCGTTGATTTAAGTAGACCACTTATTAGAATGTAAAAGAGACCTTTACTTTGGATGCAATATTCACATTAATTAAGATAAGTATTAAAATACTTTGCTTTCTATTTTCTACTGGTCTTCAAGTAGTTAGTTAAATTGGTAGCAAAATTTATGCAAAGACGCCCTAGAACAATAAGAAATATTGTAATTTTAAAGGATGTCCGCATATGCTCAACAGACTATATTCATTCTAACTACGAAAACCTTAAAAATGACGAAGATTTTACATATTCTTACCACAATATGCAGGCAAGTAAAATCTATAAATATAATTCAAAACATTTATCTGTTTTGTCAAAAATACAATTGTATGAAAAAAATTTGTCTTAACAGATTTGAGATGGCGTATTTTTCAAGAGTGTCAAAGTGACAATTTTTTTAACTGCAATATTCACAGAATAAGCTACAAATCCCTACAGGATTTACATTGTATTTTTCTCAATGTCCGCCAGTTTATAGCAAACAGCAAACACTGAAGGAATATTTACGTAAAGGAACTCCAACAAAATTCAACAATTTTGATAATTTAAGAATTAGATTACAATTTTTAAGATTTCTCGGAAAACCCTCACCGAATTTTAAAGATTTTTCCGCGACTTACTACAACATCCATATAATTAGAATCTACCGGATTTACATTGAATTATTCTCAATGTCCGCCAGTTTATAACAAACAGCAAACACTGTAAGAATATTTACGTAAAGGAACTCCGACAAAATTCAACAATTTCGATAATTTAAGAATTAGATTATGCTAACCCAACAACAATTTTAAGTTTACTTCGAAAAACCTTCCCGGAATTTTGAAGATTTTTCCGTGACTTACTAAAACATTCAGATAAATAGAATTCAAATATATATTATCGAAGTTTAGTGTTTTCTACATGGAGTGTTCTTATTGACAGCGACTCTGAATCAAACTCTTGAAGGAAAATGAGTTAGATTTTAGACTGTTCTGTTTGTCATCGTTGAATTAAGTAGACCACTTATTAAAATGTAAAAGAGACCTTTTACCTTCGATGCAATATTCACATTAATTAAGATCAGTATTAAAACACTTTTGCTTTCAGTTTTCTACTGGTCTTCAAATAGTTAGTTAAATTGGTAGCAAAATTTAGGCAAAGACGAGCTAGAACAATAGGGAAAATTGTAATTTTAAAGGATAGGATATGCTCATCAGACTATATTCATTCTAACTACGAAAACCTTCAAAAATCTCGAAGATTTTACAAATTCTTACCACAATATGCAGGCAAATAAAATCTATAAATACAATTCAAAACATTTATCTGTTTTGCCAAAAATACAATTTCTTGAAAAAAATCCAAAAATGTTTATTTGTCTTAACGGATTAGAGATTGTGACATTTTTTTAACTGCAATATTCACAGAATAAGCAACAACTACCTACCGGATTTACACTGAATTTTTCTCAATGTCCGCCAGTTTATAACAAACAGCAAACACTGTAGGATTATTTACGTAAAGGAACTCCAACAAAATTCAAAAATTTTGATAATTAAAAAATTAAATTATGCTAACCCAACAATTTTTAAGATTACTCCGAAAACCTTCCCGAATTTTAAAGATTTTTTAGCGACTTACTACAACATCCAGATAATTGGAATTCAAATATATATTATCGAAGTTTAGCGTTTTCCACAATGAGTGTTCTTATTGACAGAGACTCTGAATCAAACTCTTGAAGGAAAATGAGTTAGATTTTAGACTGTTCTGTTTGTCATCGTTGATTTAAGTAGACCACTTATTAGAATGTAAAAGAGACCTTTACTTTGGATGCAATATTCACATTAATTAAGATAAGTATTAAAATACTTTGCTTTCTATTTTCTACTGGTCTTCAAGTAGTTAGTTAAATTGGTAGCAAAATTTATGCAAAGACGCCCTAGAACAATAAGAAATATTGTAATTTTAAAGGATGTCCGCATATGCTCAACAGACTATATTCATTCTAACTACGAAAACCTTAAAAATGACGAAGATTTTACATATTCTTACCACAATATGCAGGCAAATAAAATCTATAAATATAATTCAAAACATTTATCTGTTTTGCCAAAAATACAATTTCTTGAAAAAAATCCAAGAATGTTTTATTTGTCTGAGCAGATTTGAGATAGTGACCTTTTTTTTAACTGCAATATTCACAGAATAAGCTACAACTCCCAACCGGATTTACACTGTATTTTTCTCAATGTCCGCCAGTTTATAACAAACAGCAAACACTGTAGGAATATTTACGTAAAGGAACTCCAACAAAATTCAACAATTTCGATAATTTAAGAATTAGATTATGCTAACCCAACAATTTTTAAGATTACTCCGAAATACCTTCCCGAATTTTAAAGATTTTCCGCGACTTACTACAACATCCAGATATTTAGGAATTTCAAATAGAATTCAAATATATTATTATCGAAGTTTAGTGTTTTCTACAATGAGTGTTCTTATTGACAGCGACTCTGAATCAAACTCTTGAAGGAAAATGAGTTAGATTTTAGACTGTTCTGTTTGTCATCGATTAAGTAGACCACTACTTTTAGAATGTTAAAAGAGACCTTTACTTTTGATGCAATATTCACGTTAATTAAGATAAGTTATTAAAAACACAAATGCTTTCAGTTTTTTCTACTGGTCTTCAAAGTAGTTATTAGTTAAATTGGTAGCAAAAATTTAGGCAAAAAATTCAAACAATTTTTG